>JAKCPI010001474.1:0-19359 GCA_023213315.1 Euborellia annulipes
ACCGAATGTTGAGTTTTTCGATTAATTACTACAAATTAAATTTAAACTAACATTCGTTGACTCTACTTTAAACATAGTTCAGGTATATAGGAAAATTTAAAATTAAAAATACTAAATTATAAGTTTCAAAGATTTATTATTTATATCAAACTGGAGCTTAAATAGAAAAATATTGTGTGATTGTCACACAAGTCCGGTAGTTAGACAGCCAAAATGGCATCTTGTCTGTGTGAGAAATACCCTTTTAAAAGCGGACAATATGCCGAACTTTTACCAATAGAATGACCATAAAATATTATCTTTTAAATTTAAATTAATAAAAATTATCTCAATGTTTTAATCAGATAAAAAGTTTAGTGAGCGTGTGCCATTTGGGCCTCCGAACTACCTCTTAGTCTCAGGACTATTGCAATAGATAATAATATCAATTTTTAATAAATGTCTGAAACTTATAACCTAGTATTTTTTTTTATTTTCCCCTAATTACACTATAATTTCTTTAGAAAAGACCATGCATAGTAGTTTTTAAATATCCTAATTTTAATTTTGAAATATGTTTTCTCTCCCTCTAATAAGAAAAAAAAAACAAATTCTAAAACTTCGTTGATTTTCTTTTTCTTTTTTTTTAAGATACTGTTATATTAATTGCTGAAAAGAAATCTCTTATATTTAAAGTTGTGGGGGGTAAACAAAGGAAAGTCGAGATTTTTCAGATTAATATGTTTTTTCGATTTATTCAAAAAAGAAATATTTTTTTTATGTTTTTAATTGTAACGAGTATCTGCTTCTTTGATATATAAAGATTAATGATTTAGTTTTATTAATTATACTAATTAAGATAAAAGTGTAATTAAAAGTATTGATTGTTCAAAGTTTTCAATTTTTATATTAATTTTAATGATTTTATATTTTTAATATTTATTTATATTTAATACCAAGCTTGGATGCAAAATTTTTATTATTGAATATATTTTTTTTTTTTTATAAAAACAAAAGCTAGCTTTTTATTAAGCACTGCACTGAGGGGAAAGGGAACCGATGAAAATCTTATCTTTGATGTGGCTCCCACGAAGACATTTGCTGCTACCGGTGGTGGTCCAAGTCAGCCAGCGGTGAAGTGACCAATGGTCGTTGATAATGTGATTCTTCTTTGAAGATATGAATTTCGGTGGTTTTTTAACACATCACAAAATAAATAATTTGTTGTAGTTGATTGAGAGTAAATTAAACGTGTAAACTAATTGATAAGAAATTGGGGTTCATTATAAAGGGTTGGAGAGAGAGTGTAATACAAGACGTGTAGTCTCTCCGGCATCTAGGCTCTCAATGCCGTTTCACCCTTTGTCTCTTTGTCGGCGCGCGCACCCTTTCGCGTCATCGTCGCCGCACAAAATTTTCAATTTAATCAAATTTATAATTTATTTAATATAAAATTGCAAAATAATTCTTTTGTATAATAAGATGAAATGAATTTGATATTATTAATTAATATTTGTTAGATACGAAATCACATAATATTTAATCAAATAGTATTCTCATATTTTATTTTTTATAATTAATTAAATTAATAAAAGGTGGCTAATTCGCCTATAGGGTAACATCCCCCGACTCAAAGAGATTTTATCGTCGAAGACAATGGATAAAATCTTCTTTTTTTTTTTGTGTTAAAAATTTGAAGGGTGAAAGAAATCAAGATTATTTTATTTTTATTTTTACTTTGTTATTAACTTTTTTACGCGAGAATATTGGCTGAGCGTTTCCGGCCGATATCTCCCCCGATGCCTTCCCATAATCTTCCGGGCTTCGGAAAGATCACCAGGATTATCACATCCAACCGCCGATATACAGTAGCTCAGACAGACAAACTTAGGTCAGTCAGGCTCCACTTTCAAGTATTTGGAATTCATTTTCCTTCCATCAACCACAAAGCTTCAATATAATAAATGGGGTCAGGTTGCCTATTTATGGCTTTCCTGCCCGGAATAAGAATAGTAAAGGGGTGAATACACTGCCTTTTTCTAGGGGTATTCATCTCCCGAAAATTATTTATAATATAATATAATGGCTTCAATGCCAGGAGACTTTGCTCCAAAATATATTTTTATTTATTTATATTTGCCACTTGGGCCAGGACCAATGTCCTACACATTAACTATCTTTAGAATTTGAATCCAATCTTTCAATGGATACCTTTCCTTCCCAAAATTTATTATAATTCAAACTAAACAGATTTACTATCAACTGATTCGAAGCAACAACCCAAATAATCCTCCCTAACACGACTTCAAATAAAAAAACACCTCAAGAAAACATCCTCCAGTCTCACTCAGACAATATTTTATTCATAATAATTGCTTTTTTATAATAATAATTGCTATTTAAAAATGTGGGTATAATTACTTGATTTCTTTCAATTTAACATATTTTTTATTTATCTTATTTTATTTGATTTATTTTAATATAAAACGTCGGGATTTTTATTTATTAATTTCTTTAATTATTTGTTTAATTGTTATTCATTTATTTTATGAGAATCTTTGATAGTTTTACTTTAATCTTAATATTAATATTTCAAGTGATTTGAACTTTAATTATTATTTTTTATTTATTTTTTTTTTGCAAATACTTGACAATATTTAATTAACAATTTATTAAAATCATAGTTTAAATATAACGTGAATCTTCTTTATTAAAAATCGTATAAATTTATAATTTTTTTTTATTCCATTTTATCTATGTATATAAATTTTTATCATTATCTATTGAGAAGATTTAAATAAATTATAAAAATATTTCTTTTTCATTCATGGATAGAATTTAACAGGGAATTTCAAGGGACAAATTCATTGATATTTAACATAATATTAATAGTAAATAGTATTTGTAAAAAATATTTTATTTTATTCAAAAAAAATTCATTCAAAAACTTTAACTTTAAATTCATTGATTTCTTTTCATTCATATACACATTTAATTGATTTAAAATTTATAGAGAATAGCTGTGTTTAATAATTTGGGCTTGTTTTATCTAAATAAAATTTTCTTAATTAAAATTAAAATTACAGGAATCATAATTATGATAAAATTTTGTTAGTCAAAGTCAGGTCTGTTTAAATGGTTTCATGTTCGTAGTAATGGCGGATTTCTTTATGATTTAAAACGCGAATAGTGCTTTTTAGGGAGACGTTTACAGGCAAACGTCGTATGATGTTCCCTATAGTATTCGTAAATTTTCTTTATATAATAGATCCAGGTAGTACTGGGCTCTATTAAAGGTTGCATTGGTGCAAGGTGAGTGGTAGTTTCCGTGGGAATCGGTTCTGGCAATGGCAGAAATCTTCTATAATAATAAAAATATTCGTAATATTGATTTCCAGAGGCGGTAATCATAATTATCTTATAATGTCTCACACTAAAAAGTTGATAATCAATCATATATTCGATATAGAAGAATTCTGGTTTTACAGGTGAGAAATATGTTGTACCTGTGTAACGAAAGTTGTAATTTAAAATATCTGGCGAGGTGAATTCTGCTTCCCAGACCTCCCTCGTTATATTTAGACATAATTTTGATTGTGGTGTAATTTGATTAGTATGTTTAATAGATGGTTTTTGTTGTGAGTCGGATTTGTCCGCAAGGCGTCTGAACGACTCTTCAGCACTTACAACGACCGTTGCGCGGACAGCCGCTGACGTTTCGGTGTTCAATTTAGGATGTTCAGGTGTTATTGAATAGGGGTCGGTTTTGTTCACAAGGCACCGGTGCGACCCGCCCGGATTTACAATTTCAATTGCGTGAACAGCCGGTGACGTTTCGGTGTTCAATTTAGAATGTTCAGGTGTTATTGAATAGGGGTCGGTTTTGTTCACAAGGCACCGGTGCGACCCGCCCGGATTTACAATTTCAATTGCGTGAACAGCCGGTGATGTTTCGGGCTGTATTTCGCCATATCGAGTTTGTGACCTGGTGACTCGCATCAATTCGGGGTCTAACGTATGTGTTCTTTGGTGGGGTTGTGGGGGCAGGTCTAGGGACCGAGATTGGTTGTGGTGGTGGTCGAGGTGGGGACTCGGGCCCTTCACTAGAGGTCACGTCCCCCTCGACATCGTTGTCGGGTAAGTTACTTTTCTCTATATTGACACGTTCTTCTTCCTGAGGGGCCTCTAATTTATTTTCCACTATATCAACCCGCTCTGAATTAACTCGCATAAATTGACCAATCGAATTGATTTCCCCCCCGTAAATTTTGCTGAATTTTCCTTTCAGTTTGATCTATTTTATTTTCTAATCTATCACTGACTTGATCTAATTTGTTTAGTATCAGCTGGCATTGTTGGAACAGAAGATCCCATGGTATCATATCTCCAACCTTAGAATCCGCTGTAGTTGGTGGTTTTACACTGCACGGCATTATTATACGAGGTGGTTGTTTTAAGTCCTTTTTGACGTTACGTTTTTGACAGGAGACTTTTGACAGCTGTCAGAGACACGTGGGTTTTTTTTTGTTTTGATGCAAAACTATTTATTTTTATTTTTTTTTATAATTTAGATTTATTTTAATTTTAATTTAGTTCACGATTTTATTTGATTTTAAAAATTTTATAGTTTATTAAATTTGAAGGAGTAAAATTTTATTTAGAAAATTATTTGAAATTATTATTATAAATAAAATTGATTTATTTTATAATTCAATTATTATTTGATATCAAATTTATTTTCATAATTGATGACATCAAATATCAGGGACAAAAAAAATGCCTATTTAATTAACATAAAATAATCAAGAGATGAAAATTTAGTGTTGACAGGACTCACTTCAGCTATTCTCTATTCATGTTATATATTAACATGGACATGGGAAAAAATAAATTGAGAGAATTTAATTCGAGTTTAAGATTTTACTAATTATGCTGACCGGTGAGGGTTAACAGATCCCAGCCAACCTCCATCCATGTTATATTAATTGCTGAAAAGGAATCTCTTATATTTAAAGTTGTGGGGGGTAAACAAAGGAAAGTCGAGATTTTTCAGATTAATATGTTTTTTTGATTTATTCAAAAAAGAAATATTTTTTTTTTATGTTTTTAATGGTAACGAGTATCTGCTTCTTTGATATATAAAGATTAATGATTTAGTTTTATTAATTATACTAATTAAAATAAAAGTGTAATTAAAAGTATTGATTGTTCAAAGTTTTCAATTTTTATATTAATTTTAATGATTTTATATTTTTAATATTTATTTATATTTAATACCAAGCTTGGATGCAAAATTTTTATTATTGAATATATTTTTTATTTTTTATAAAAACAAAAGCTAGCTTTTTATTAAGCACTGCACTGAGGGGAAAGGGAACCGATGAAAATCTTATCTTTGATGTGGCTCCCACGAAGACATTTGCTGCTACCGGTGATGGTCCAAATCAGCCAGAGATGAAGATGTGACCAATGGTCGTTGATAATGTGATTCTTCTTTGAAGATATGAATTTCGGTGGTTTTTTTAACACATCACAAAATATATAATTTGTTGTAGTTGATTGAGAGTAAATTAAACGTGTAAACTAATTGATAAGAAATTGGGGTTCATTATAAAGGGTTGGAAAGAGAGAGTGAAATACAAGACGTGTAGTCTCTCTGGCATCTAGGCTCTCAATGCCGTTTCACCCTTTGTCTCTTTCGCGGCGCGCGCACCCTTTCGCGTCATCGTCGCCGCACAAAATTTTCAATTTAATCAAATTTATAATTTATTTAATATAAAATTGCAAAATAATTCTTTTGTATAATAAGATGAAATGAATTTGATATTATTAATTAATATTTGTTAGATACGAAATCACATAATATTTAATCAAATAGTATTCTCATATTTTATTTTTTATAATTAATTAAATTAATAAAAGGTGGCTAATTCGCCTATAGGGTAACATAAAACTTCGTTGATTTTCTTTTCTTTTTTTTTAAGATACATTATAATTCCACCAGATTGTCACGAGAAAAGGGAAAAATGAATAAATAATAAAGATAATAATTTAGTAAGAACTTGTTAGATTTCACTCGACGAAAATTAATTTCTATTTGAATTTATAATTCCGAATGAAATAATATAAGATTCAAAAACAAGATTAAGACGTTTTGAATAATAAAATTACATTGGAATGAATAAAAAAAAAAAAAGTTCAGATTAAATTAAATGGGATTTGTGTTTGAAGGGAATGAGGTCAGTTTAAATGTTTGGAAATGTTATTTTGTCGGGGTATAGGGTTGTTTACCTCATTCATTCTCATTATAAATGGAATTTAGATTAATTTAAAGAGCAAAGGGCAAGGTGTCTGTCTCCTGGCTTGAATGATGCTTCTAATTAATTTAAATTTAAAAATTTAATTTCATACACAAAAAATAAGAGAAATAGTTTTTAAAAATCTTAATTTTTACTTTCTTTTACCTATATAATCCCCCTTGGGACGTGACACGAAGCTTTTGAACAAAATCGGCCAAAGAGTACTAGTACTTTACTGATGTACTTTTTCAATTTTTCTCAAAATTCGCTCCAACGATTTTGATTAAAATTCAAAAATCAATTATTTTTTAGTTACTCTTTAAAATGTATATTCTCATTTTGCCATTAAAATCTTCTGAAGCACACTTTACTTTTGTACTTCATAGGAAAGATAGGAGAAATTGTTGCCATCGTAACAAAATATAAATATATTCCCATATAAATTTTACATCTTGAATTTTAATACATGTATATCGGCGGAAGCTAAATAAATGACGACACAAAAAATCTGTTGCGACAAGCACAGAACACAACTTTCGATTACTGAAGGTAAGAGAAAGTTGTGTTCAGTGCGACCTGTCACACCAGATTTTTTTAAGAGAATGGGTTCGAGTTTTATCTGAAAAGCCATCCTGAGTAAATAATCGGCGAGCTCATATGAAATGAAATGAAAGATTTGCAAAAATGCCATGTTAATTTGAACTCTGTATTCAAATCTTGGTGAATGGAATTCTATTCATATGAAATCCCCCCTCCCCCTCCCTGTTTTGAATCTCTCTTATCACTTTAATATGATATAACTCCGAGATTAATGCGCATTCAATTCGCAAATATTACTTTTTTTATATTTGAATGTACATAGAAAATTAAAAATAATTTTCTAGAACTTTAATTAACAGAGAAATCCATTTTTGGAAAAAGTTTAAAGCAGTTTTTTGATTTTAACATTCGTAACATCTACACAATTAAACCCCCTTAATATAAAGTTTAATTTTAGTACGGAAGAGGTTTGCAGCCAAATCAAAAAAGCCTCTATTATTAAATTTTCATTTGGCTGCAAACCTCTTCCGTACTATAATTAATCTTATAAACAGCCATGTAATATTTATAATTAACGTAAAGTTATCCGAAATCTAACAAACAATCTAGCAAATAATATACTCTGGATTAGGGCGATAGTCAGAGGGACTTTCTCTTTACTATATATGAAATTTAAATCGGTAGTATAAAAAATTCCATGTTGAAATTTTGGTGGATGGGTCCTCTGGGGGTCCAAAAAGTAGGCCCTGAAAAATGTTCACAGTGTGTGTGTGAACAAAATATCACAAGAAGGAATAGTACTAAGAGAAACAAGAAATTTAAATTAGATACATGTACTGTGCCATCCCCTAACACACAAAACGAGCTTTTGAATAAAATCGGCCTAGTAGGCCTACTTTACTGATCCATTTTTTTTTTTTAATTCTCTATAACCATATGTATTGATAAATCTCTTATTTTTTTTTAGCTGATCTTTAAAAAGTATAATAATGAGGAAATAAAAAGAATAGCAGCTATTGATTATTTCATTTATTAAGGCCCACTAGGCTAACGTTTCGATCTTGATTAAGACCATCAGATAAAAAGAATAGCAGCTATTTTTTTTATTTTCTCATCAACTATAAAATCTGCATCATTCAATGTATAATAATCTCATATTCTCCTGAAATTGTTTGAAATACTTCATAGAAAAAGATTGGAGAAATCGCTGACAAAATATATAAATATTTTTCCTATGCATTTTACCTCTTGGATTTTAATATACTGTCGGTAACAAAATATATGTCGATACAAAAATATTATACCAGACAGATTTCTTTTAAAAAGCAACATTTTTTTTATTTTATTTTTATTTAAAGTCTTTTTTGTGTTTCTGTTCCATATGACAAGAGTCAAGAACTCGATCGTTGTGCTACGCCTCAGGGGCAAATAGCTAAATTAAAATGCTCTTTTGAATCTTTTTCTATTCCTCTTTTGGTCGAAGTCCCCCAAATTTACCATAAAACATTTTTTTTTTGAAATTTATAAAATTTTAAACGACTTATAACCTCCTGTCGATTACTATTTACGGAAACAAAATAAAATATGGGTATTGACTTCCCCGTAGACTTTCTCGTATATTCTTTTGGAATTACGTCTGGGTGTGTGTGTGAACACGATTGCTTAAAACCAAAGCAGCTAGATCGATAAAATTTGGTATATATGAATTTGTTTATATTTACCCTTTTTTTAATGACACCTGTATGGTTTTGTTTTGATTTTTTATCAAAATTAACGAATATTTTCTATTTCTTCTGTGATTATTTCAAAAACTATTATGTTTTCGTAAAAATGTCAAAGAATAAAAACTTTTTAAAATAGAGTATTTTATCATAATATAACAAAAAATTGAAAATTTCAAAATTTTTGAAAAAACTTTTTAAGTAAAGTACTACTTCCAAGTGACGTATTTACTCCAAAAGTTGATAGAAATCTACAATTTTAGTGTAAGGAGCATATACCAAATTTCATCGATCTAGCTGCTTTGGTTTTTAAGCAATCGTGTTCACACACACACACACACACACACACACACACACACACACACACACAGACATAATGCCAAAAATGGTTTTTTGGACTCAGGGAGGTCTAAAACGTGGAGAAACATCAAAATCTCGAAGTCGAATTTTTTTACGATTACATAACTTTCTCTATACGAGAAAGTAAAAAAAACTAAAATATTTTTAGATTTTAATAATTGAACTTCTAAATTAATTCATCCCATCATATTTCGAAATCCCATTAATTATTTTCTTAAAGTTTATTTTAATCCAGATAATTTGATTTAGCATAAACTTCCAATTTACTCTTTGGTTTTTGATAAATAATCATAGAAAATATTTCATAAAACTTTATTTGCATGTCTAAAGCAAATAAAAAAACTTATTACAAAAAAAAAATAAAAATAAATATTTGATTAATATCACTTAGCGTTTTATTCCATTTAAGAATGAGGAGTTTGTTTAATTATAATAAAAATTATTCTAAAAATAAATAAATACTATAATAAATAATTTCCGAGTCGCAAAGGCTCGCTGATTTTACTTTTTCTATCTCAATTTGTTTTTATCAGATTTACATTTTTTTTTCTTTATAGTAACTTGACTTTCTCTGATTGAAAATCAATGGGAAAAGCCAACGTATAATAGAAAGAGCGTTTTGTTTGTTATTTACAAAATATCTACGTACTTATTAAGTCATTTATTATCAGATATTAAAGATAGTGGCGTACCAAGGCGGGCGAATGGGGCATGTAAACACAAAGGGCGTCTTTTATTGAACTCATTCATTTAAAATGAAAATCGCTGGATAATTAGATAAATTTAACATGTTATTGAACTCCGAGAGAGCTTTTAAGATAAATCCTCGAACATCAGGATAGTCATTGGCTGTTCCAGGATTTTGTTAAGAGAGGATGGGAGCAGAATTTGTGATATAGGGGACCGGGAGTGGCGTATTTAAGGGGAAGGTTACAATGGTTTAGTTCTGAATTAAAATTAGTATTAATAGAGATCTTATATAATAAATAAACTTTGCCCTTTGAATGTATGAATGATGATCTTCTTACACTTCCCCATGGGACCAATCAATTTGGTTTATGAATGGATTGATTAATCCTTATTATTTTCCAGTCCAAACATTCAAATTTTAATTGCACTAATCCATTTAAAAGAAACTTATTATTTACATTTTTACTTTCTCTTACCTATATAATATATGTAATATATAGAGATAAAGTATTACGATCATGTCAAAAATTCGATGTCGAGATTTTGATTATATTTTCCGGACAGTTAAAATAAGCTTTTAATCAAAATCAGCCAAAAAGTACTAGTACTTTACTGATGTACTTTTTTCAGTTTCGATTTTCTCAAAATTCGTTCTAACGATTTTGATTAAAATTCATGAATCAATTATTTGTTTAGATGCTCTTTAGCCCACGGGGCTTGGAGTAGTTGGTAGCGTGTCTACCTTCTATACCGAACGTCGCGGGTTCGGACCCCAGGCAGTCCGATAATTTTATTTAAGGCATTTGGATACCAAATGACTTAAATAAAAATGCCTGGACCCCAATATGTATAATAATCATTAACGGATATCGATTTAAGTCTTAAATGGCCTAAGTTGCCGAAAAGACTGTGTGAATGTGAGTGTGAATGAGAAAAAAGTGTGAATGTTTAAAAAAAAAAAAAAAAAAAAGGTGCTCTTTAAAATGCATATTCTCATTTTGTCTTTTAAATCTTTTGAAGCACACTTTACTCTTTTTTTTTTAAACACTCACAATTTCTCCTATTCACACTCACACACACATACACACACAGTCTTTTCGGCAACTTGGGCCATATAAGACTTAAACGATACTCTTATTTATTAATTATAATTATTTGGAGTTCAGGCATTCTTATTTACGCCATTTGGATACCACGTGGCTTAAATAAGAAGGCCTGGAGCGCTGGATCCACTTTTAATGCTGTGTGCCAGTCACACCAGATTTTTTAAATATAAAGTAAATTACTTATTAGGCCTACTATTGGCTTTATAAAATAATTTTTTTTTTTTTTTCATTTTTTAAAAGGTAAATATTGTAAAATATTATTCTCCATTTTGGAAAAATTTTCATCTTTTAAATGAGTAAAAAAAAGATTAAATCGTTTCCGTGGGAAAATTTTAATAAATCATTGAGAGAATTCAATCATTCATATTTTTTAAAAAGTCAATCGTTTGCTCATAAAATATTTTTTTTTTTATTAAACGACTCAAAATGAAAAATTCTAAATATTGATTTAACTTTTTTCCATTTTGTCTTATTTTTTCCTTTTTTTTTTTATCTATCTTAACATGATTAAGGAAAACAGGTCTTAGCTGCTTTGGCCCAAATCGCTCTTCAAAAGGGCTCAGGGCTTAATTGCCAAACGGATGCTAAGTGCTATAAAAAGGAAGGAAAAGAGGACGGAGCAGAAAAGGGGTGTGAGGGGGGGTGGATGGTGTCTATCTGAACAATACGACCCTTTACGGGACATTAAGTACCTGAGGTATGTTCCATTTAGATTGACACTTAAGACATTTTAAGTGATAAATGGCATTGGTCTACACAAACTACAATTTAATCAAGTTTAATAAAAAAAAAAAAAAAACACTGACAAGTAATTTATCAAAAATTTTAAATTTTATTAAAATTTATAGAAAAAAACGATCAAATATTTCATATACCTGGTTGAGTATTAAAAAGAAATAATTCTATTCCTAGCATTCATCAGATTTATTTTTTGCCGCTTTGCTTCTTTTCATTTTAACTTTAATTAAAGAAAATGATATCACTTTGGATGGCAAAAGTTTTTTTTTTTCACTAAGTTTGATACTTTAAAAAACTTTTTCAAATTATTTTTATGAAGAAAAATTTTTTCATTGTTGCTTATTTTGTTAAGGGGAATTAGAAGCTGAAGCCGTTCGGATCTTTTTAGCGTTAAAACGAAAAAAAAAAAAATTTTTTTTAATTTTTAAAGAAAAAATATATACACTATGCGTCAATGAAAACGTAACACTTTGTTTCTTCTTAAATAAAACCTGTCCTAATCTATCTTAATGTTAGTGTAATTTAAGAAACATTTAATATGAAATAACTTATTCATTTCTAAGTAAATTTAACACAAATCCATATCATTTTAATAATTAATTACAATTTAAATAAAACAAAGACAAAAATGTCGAAATTTTTTTTTAACGCCAAATTTCTAAATTTTTTTTTAAACATTCAAACTTTTTTCTCATTCACACACACCAGGGGCGTATATAGAAATTTTTTCGGGGGGGGGGGGAGGCCCGAACTCAAAAATTTTTCTGCGGCAAATTTTTTTTAAGAAACTAAATTGTTTTTCACACGAAATTTTTTGCGGAACATTTTTTCTTTTGCGGAACCAAAGTTTTACATCCTGCGGAAAAATTCGTTGCGCTGATGTCTGTATATCCCTATATATGTATATGTCTTTGGGAAATTTCGAGGGGGGGGGGCGGGCCCCCTCGGCCCCTCCCCTATATACGCCCCTGACACTCACAGTCTTTTCGGCAGCTTAAGCCATATAAGACTCTGACGATAACCGTTATTTCATGAAAATATCTCTTGGGGGTTCAGGCATTTCTATTTAAGCCATCTGGTATCCAAATGGCTTAAATAAAATCATCGGAGTGCCTGGGTCAAATGAGTTCCCCAAAAAAATTTCTCCGAACCCGCGACGTTTGGTATAGGAGGTAGGCACGCTACCTACTACACCAGACCCGGGGGCTTTGTAAAATTTTTTCCATTTCGCGACTCGTATCAGGTCGCTCTATGTAGCCAATTTTCGCCAATCTATTGACTTGTATTATTTACAAAAACACGCGCTGTGTCGCGCCGCTTCTCAAATTGCGACTAACCTAAAGTGAACTTCAGACAATTTTGAAGGCGAAATGACAATATACCTTTTAAAGAGCATCTAAAATTTATGATTGTTTTCAAAATTGTTAGAGCGAATTTTGAGAAAATCGAAAAAACTCAAAAATCATTTAAGTAGGCTTACTACCAACCTGGTAGTATCTTTCTTCTATTTATCTATCTATCTATTTTATCTACCTGGTAATACTCTTTGGTGATTTTATTCAAAAGCTTCGTGTTACGTCCTAGGGATTGCCTAACTTTGTTACAAAATTTCAACCTCCTAGTTCATTTCCTTCTTGCTTAATTTTGACTCCACACAAACAGACCTTTTGCCGGACCCACTTTTTTGGACTCAAGTGTATTTTCATCAAAATCTCGAAATCGAATTTTTGAATGCAATACTTTCTCTCCAAATATTAACATTTATAGGTAAGAGAAAGTAAATTTATTATACATATTAGACCTTTATGAAATTCTTCCACTTTTCATGGCTTTCTATTTTAGGGTTTGAAATAGCCTCTTGAGAAATGCTGAACGGGACCCTTTAATACCTAAATGACTATATTTAATAAGGATCTCAACAAAAAAAACTCCTAATAGCTAATTTACTAAGCGGACAGCATGCAAAATTAGATATTTTTAAATTTGTAAAATTTCTCCTCTTACACTTACACAGACACTCTCTCTCTATCTCTAGGGAGTCTGAGTATAAGTTGTCAAGGAGAGAGAGAGAGAGAGAGAGAGGGAGAGAGATGGATAGAAACGCTTGGAGGTTAACTCAATCATTCTGCTTTGATCTAACAGGACCGAAACGTATCCGGATATAACGAATAGAGATATACGTAGCTACGTCTGTTGCTGAAGCGTGACATATCAACTCCAGACATGATGAGCAAAAGCCCCCTCATCAATTATGCAATCTGAATATATCAATATAGCCTTGAAACATTTCAATTTAAAACAATAAATTATCTTATCTGCAAATGAAGCATTTAGAACAAAACTAAATTAACTTACAATGAAAAAAAAAATCAAAATCAGCATTAGTAATAGTTAATAGTCTCTTTTATTGCTAACTTATTGAATTTAACATATTATTATCCTAAAAAGGCTGAAATTTTATTTATTTTACCGTTTAAAGGTGGATTCTGTAGGTCACAGACAGATTACTCGTCCGACGACAATTAAGATCAGGACTAGAAATAGACTTTACACATTATTTAATAATTAAACGTTTCACGAGTTTAGCTAAGAGGGGTCGTCCACATATTACGTACCGCGTTAGGGGTCTCGACAAAACTTTACTAATTGTGACATGGGAGACCCGGGGGTTTCTCTAAGTGTGAACAGGAAAAAATGGAGTGATTGTTTGAGTCACGAGGGAAAATGTACTTAAAAAAAAGGGAAAATGATAAGAATTCAATATAGGAAATTTTAAGAAAAAAATTGTGACATAATGATTGTAGGGGGGAGTAGAATATCGTCAAGGCGTGATAAATTTCAAGTTTTAGCCCAATCGGAGGTCATTTAGACGGCAAACGGCTAAAAGTTTAGAAAAATCATATTTTTTTTTTTTTTTTTTTACTTTGGAGACCCCTAATACAATTTTTCTGATCCCTGAATGCCAAAAACATATTTTTACGATATTCTATATTTCTTTAGCTTTTCAAAAAAATCATTCATTCGTGTAAAGCAATAAGCGCCTAAAAGATAGGCAGCCAAAGTGTTTTTTTTTTTTTTTTTTTTTTTACCAGACTCTGATAACTGTTTTGTCTACAGATTTTTGCAAAGAACTATAGAATATCGTAAAAATGTTTTTTGCATCCAGGGATCAGAAAAATTGTATTAGAGATATAGATGTCCAAAGTTAAAAAAAAAAACTTCAAAAATTCGATTTTTCTAAACTTTTAGCCGTTTGCGTCAAGTCTAAATGTCGCCTTAAAAAAATATTCAAAATAAAAGCCGTTTTAGAGCACATTTTCTATTAAAATTTAATTTTCTCTATAGCTCTAAAACTAGGCGTGATGAGGCGAAACTGATGGCTATTTGGAATCAGCGATACCCAAATACCCAGGAATAGCTTCAAATACTTGGGCAACAAAATTATTGTTCCCCTGTGTAATCTATGACTAGTTAAGTCCGAATAGAGGTATATTGATTACTAATATGTTATTCAAGTATATAGATCTCGAAAAATATTTAACAAATAAATAATTTATTTTTCTTCACCCCCACCATCCTGGTTTTACATATAAAGCTTCCTGATTATCTGTAAATGTAAATTGACTATATACTAAATTATCACAAAAATCACTTGATAACAACTCTATATATAACTAGACGCAAAGCCCCGCCTTCGGCGGGGCCCGTCTAGCCGGGGCTGCGCCCCTGGACCCCCCTTGCTCGCCTACTTATATACATACCGGTACATACAAACATTTTTCCCAATTCATTTTTATAATATATAGATTATTTTAACGGTTAATTATTCATGAACTTAAGATTTTTTGTGAATTATATCCTTTCCGGGACTCTCCCGGTACACAGACAAAAAATTTACGCCGATATTTTAGAATTCAAAATGTAAATAAATAAAAAATATCGTAAACATGGGTAAATATTTATATTTTGTTACCATGGCAACTATTTCTCCTAATTTTTATTTTTTCTTATTTTAACGGTTAATTACTCATTAACTTATTGTTATTTGTGAAACAAAACCTGTCCGGGACTCTCACAAACATACACAGAAAATTTCATCATAATTGGTTCAGTCGTTTAGGAGGAGTTCAGTCACATACACACGTACAGAAGAATTTTATATATAAAGATAATAAAAAATCTTTTTTACTTTTTAAAGGAAAATTTGTATTCTATTCAAATTTCTTGTCATTTACTATCTACGTTTTGCAAATAGCCTCATTTCCCAATTATATTTATTATCAATTATTCGTTTGATTTTGAAATATTATTGCCATTATACATTTCGCTTTTTTTTTTTTGATATTCTCTTTTTTCCTTTAAGAGGGTGGGAAATTGTATATTATGGAGAAATATCACAAGCAACGTTCACGATTTGGCTATCTTTCTCCCTCCCACCGAACGATGAAACGTGACATTGTGCATAGAAAATCAGAATGAAGAGAAAAGGCAGAGTGGGAAGGGATGGAATTCGTCATTCTTATCTCGAAAGTAGATGAAAAAAAAGAACCATCATCCAAGAAGAACATGGAACGTGAGCGTGGTTACAGATGGCTTTCTAAATTTTCCAAAAGGAACAGGATTAATTAAAAAAAAAAAAAAGAAAAAATGGAGGTTCTTTTGGATTACAGCTAGCCATATTACTCCCAATGCACACGCTGTGCAAAGCACCAAAGGTGACAGTTGATATTCAACAAATGGACAGGAAGAGACAAGTGGATTAATAATCACGAGATTTATACGTACATTTTTGAAAGCAGAAAGCCCAAATAAGAAAAGGATTGCTCGAGAACTATTTTAGTGCCCGCATGCTTTTAATTATTACTTTCAAATTACATTTTAATTTAGACTTTCATCATTTTTATTGTAACAAGTTTTTTTTTTTTTAATAATTATTTGGTATACAAATGATTGAAAATAACCTTTTAAATTTTAAAGTTACGGTATCATTATTGACATAAAATTTTAACTTTTGTCTGTATAATATCCTCCCCCCCTTGTGGCCGAGAGGTTAGAGATGTTGACAAATGTCAATAATGATAGCCTTAAAGTCGCCGGTTCGGTTCCCAGACAGTCCGAAGAATTTATTTAAATCATTTAGATACCAAATGGTATAAATAAATCCTAAAATATATCGTATATAAAAATTTATTGTTTTAGAGTGAGGTGGATAGCTGAGTAGATCTTGTAGTAAGGAAGAAAGAAAAAAGCGATTGCAGATAATTTTATTTCATTTATTTATCGCTTCAAGCCGACGTTTCGGTCAGATATACGACCATCATCAGGGCTGAAGCGTGTCAACAAAATTCCTCAAAATGTCGAATGGCACAATCGTATAAAATATTTTTTGCCACAAGGACCAACAGGCTATGCGAGTCAAGGTTAGAGGAGTTAAATCTCATACACAATATTTTTTTTTTTTTTTGAATTCGTCAAATTAAAAGCCATGTATATAAGATAAAATCAATTAATTTTAATAAACGAAATAAAATTAGCTGCAATCGATCTTTTCTTTCTTCCTTACTACAAAATTTATTGTTTATCGTTAAAGTCTATATGGCCTAATATACCGAAAAGACTAATGAGAAAAAAACTTTTAATAATAAATATGTATTTTTTGAAACATATAACCTAGTGCAGGGATGGGCATACATTTTCTACAGAGGGCCACATTGAAAACTTCATTGATTCTGGGGAGCCCCATATATAGGGCCTATAGTATATTTACTTCAATTACATTTCATATAATAAATGAATATAAATATCAAAAATACAATTATACAAATATATAAACAATTACAAATATAATAAATGAATACAAATTTCACTCTAACACTGTATTACAAATGTGAATGGCATTTTACGATACACATGACGTCACGGATAATATGACCTAGCGGACCGTGGTTTGCCCACCCCTGTCTTATGTTGTTAGTGTATAATTTATATATCTAATTTTAATTTATCGTGATCTTTAAGGAATTAGAAAATTTTAAAAGCACCGAATTGAAAAATCATTAGTAAAAAATGAGAAAAGTTTAGGCCTTTGAAGGTATTGGCCACCCTGGCAGCAGATGTTTTATAAATATATTTATTGTTGCTTATATTTAGCTTCTGAGGATTTCTACCTTTAAGCAGGTCGTTAATAAATTTATTTATTTTTTATATTTATTAGAAAAAGAGATTTGAAAAAGTCAAGATGATATTTCAAGAGTGTTTTATAGTTACTTACAATAACAATAATTGCATTTAAACTTACAAACATTTGAATCTCAATTCTCTTTAAAACGTTTCGAACATATTTTTGTTATTCATCTTCAGTTTTGTTTCTCATTTGATAGAGAGGTGAAACTGCTTTTGAATAAATAATGATCCTTACATGAATTTGTATAATTATGTATTCTTATATTGTTGATAAATAATTTATACAAAATTTACGCTCGTGTGCATGCATTCAAATTTGAATGAACGATATTTATATATTCAAAACCAGACTAAACTAACTAAATGAAAACAAAAACTGAGGGCGAAACGACTCACATGCTAAGAGGAGTTAAATCTCATACACAATATTTTTTTTTTTGATTCGTCAAATTAAATGCCATGTATATAAGATAAAATCAATTTTAGAAATATCAATATTTAAACTTGTGTAAATAGTTATCATGAGAGAAGCCAAATTTATTAGTCATTGATGTTAAGAGGTAGGCAAATGTAATAGACTATTGATGCAAGCAAGGCACTGTAATGAATTTGCTAATTAATCATGAGCTCACTTGTGGTTCCTTGGAAATTTCAAATGTATATTTGTTGGGGATTATTCAACCCACTTTACACTCCCAATCTGTTTAAATAGTAGCAAAAGGATATTATGGAATAGTAGAATTAAAGGGAATTTTGATTTTGTTATAAACTTCAAACCACCACTCTAATGATTTGTGAATCAAAGAATAAAATTAAACTCTATCATATTGTAGATTGTGATTTCTCTTAAAAACCTTTCTTATAGGATGAATTTCCTTCCCGCTAAAATTTTTTTCTGCTATACTCTGTTTTTCTGCATTCCCATTTTTTAAGGATTTTTAACTTTTTTTTTTCTCATTCACACTCACATTCACACACACATTCACACAGTCTTTTCGGCAACTTAGGCCATTTAAGACTTTAAACGATACTCGGATTTATAATATATATTTATTGGGGGTCCAGGCATTCTTATTTAAGCCATTTGGTATCCAATTGGCTTAAATAAAATCATCGGACTGCCTAAGGTCCGAACCCAAGACGTTTGGTATACGAGGTAAGCACGCTAACACGCTAACCTCTACGCCAAGCCCCGAGGGCTCCATTCTCTATTTATTTCAATTGATTGGGAGCCAATTCAATTGTCGCATGAGGCGGGATACGGACCCTTGTCCTCTAGCACAATGCATTCCCATTAATTGGGCATTACTACCCATGGGCGTAGCCAGACATCTTGTTAGGGGGGGGCAACCCCTCGTCAGAGCTAGAGGTGGGGGTTTGCAAAAATATTTATTTGTTTTTTTTTTTTTTTTTTTCATTTTTAGGACAAGTCAGAGGGGGCGAAGGCCTTCCCTGGCTACGCCCATGTATTTACCCTCACGTGTTTTGTTCAATTTTTTAATATCACAATGATTAATCAAAAACAAATTTTTGATTTGTATTTTAAAAACAAAGTTGTAAAACCCTCTTCGTACTACATACTAGCCTTGGAGTAGTACTGTATTGTACCAAAGTGGTATATGATAAGGTCTGATTAAGAAGGGCTCGAAAGTTTTGTAACTTTGCGTTCCTATTTTTTTAAAGAACATTTTGGGATTGTGTTTTTAAAAACAAAAATTATTTTTATTACTTATATTAAAAAAA
>JAKCPI010001479.1:0-19908 GCA_023213315.1 Euborellia annulipes
TAAACATGTAAAATAACATGCACATGGGGATGTTATTTCACTGAATTTATTTATAGTATATCAAAGTAGAGTGCAATCCACCATAGCACTGGGACGTCGCCAAAATGTGTGTCACCCGGCGTAAAACATGTTTTAAAAGACACACTCCAAAATTGAAAAATAAATTGATATTTTTTTATAAATGTAAATCTGTAAGACTGCAATATGTAAAATAAATATTGAGTCTTGATGAAACACATTTGTTGTAAATATTTCAATCCACTTGCTCCTGCGCACCATTACTCTACTACATGCGCACAATTGACCCTACGGTGGGGAATCATGCGCAAATGAATATATTTATATAATCCTCCATATTTAATACAATTTAACAAATATCGTAATAGTGATTTTTTTATTAATTATTATCATTAAATATCAAAGGGTTTTACATGTGCAATGGCAATTTTTTTCACTAAAGAATTCGCGAGAAGAGATTTTTTCGCTTAAGTGCACACAATTCTCCCACTTTCCACTTTACAAGAATTATTTGTATATTAATCCGAGTAAAAATGATCGAGGGATACACACGCCCGCAGCGGGTCTGCATAGTGAACCTTGAGGGACACACAGGGATATACCATCTATTGCAATTGTATTGAGAATAAAGCCCGGAAGTTAGGCATCCCAAATGGCAGCTGGTCTGTCTAAGAAATATCTTTTTCAAAGCAGGCAATTGGGCGATCGGCCTTTATTACCATAAAAATTTATTCTTTTTAATATATTAGTGAACGTGTACCATTTGGGCTGCCTAACTGCCGGGCTTTATTCTCAATAATATTGCAATAGATGGTACATGTCCAAACCAGGTACACACAGGGATAACACGTCCACACCAGGGAACACACAGGGATATGCACGTCCACACCAGGGACACACAGGGTTATACACTTCCACACCAGGGACACACACGGTAGATCGAAAAGGGATCAGAAGAAAAATGTGTGTTCCTGGTGCGGGCGAGTGTATCCCTGTGTGTGCCTGGTGTGGACATGTATATCCCTGTGTGTCCCTCAAGGTTCACTTTGCAGACCTGCTGCGGACATGTGTATTCCTCCATCTTTTATAATCATTTTTAATCGGAAATAAACAAAGGACATGACTGAAATTCTTTCTAAAAGAACCGATAATTGAATTAAGCTTATTTATTTCTATTGGTAAAAATTTATTTAATGTCTTTTTCGGCATCGGAGGCAATTTAGACCTCATCCCTATTTATTTCAATTGATTGGTAGTCAATTCAAGAACCTCTGATTCCCAGGACTAAAGTTTAAAATATTTATTAACTCATAGTTATGTTTGATTATTAAAAATAAAAAAATAATCAGATGTTTCAGCCTTTAATTTGAAACTTACTGTATACAGAATATTGAAAATAACGAGGTGGTGATCTCTTATGTAGAAGCAAATAGCCAAATAATCAATGCAAATTATTCTGTCTTTTTGTTAAACGGATTAAGTTTAAAATATTTATCGCATAAAATTACCTCCACCCTTTAATAAATCTATTTTTTAGAGTCTAATTGTTTCCCCGAAACTCAGCGTAATTTAAGTAGAGTTGTTCCAAGAAACACTCAACAGGATAAGATAGGAAATTAAATCTGCATGTATGAATCGCTTCCTAGAGAACTTGTAGAGGGGTTGGGAACATTCCAATATCCCTCTCACCTCCGCCATTTGCAATGAACTGATTTTGCAATCGAAATGAGAAATTTTCTCATTAAATAATTTATTTAGTGATTGGGCGGTAAAGAGGGAATGAAAAGGAAGTGAATTAAAACGAGCAAGACGGTCTTTTTTTTGCTGTTCTTTAAAAGAAAACAAAAATGAGGAAGAAAAAGAAATAGGCTACTCCCACCCTTAATTCGACCGAACTAAATTAACTTGTTTATTATAGAAAAAATAAATGAATTTATGTATTCGGAATTGACGGAATAAGAACAAAATCTGGTGTGACTAATTACACAACTTTCTAGAAAAATTTAAAAAAAATAAAGGGTCGGACTAAGCATTTCGCACAACTTTGCCCACCCACTAAAAACTATTCACTCAAAATGGGTGACAATTTCATAGCAGCTTCTTCTTATTTATTAGATCTATTATTTTCCACCGTTTGCAGCATCAATAGAGCCAGTATCTCTTGTACCCCATCTCACCTTGCTACCCCGTCTTGCCCCATGTTCCCCTACATCAGTAAAGTACTAGTACTCGTTGGTCGATCTTATTTAAAATCTTAATTCCTAGTACCTAACATAAATATAAAATTTCAACTTCCTAGCAAATTTCTTTCTTGCTTAATTTTAAATAGGCAGACAGACAGACGGACTATTTTACGGGACTCAATTTTAGGAACTCAGGGAATTCCAAAGCGTGTATTTGCATCAAAAACTCGACACCAAATTTTTTTTAAGAATCTAATACTTTCTCTCTATATACAGTATATATTATTGGTAAGAGTAAGTAAAAATAAATTTGGTATATACTCCTTGCACTGTAGATTTCTATCAACTTTTGGAGTAAATACTTCACCTGGAAGTAGTACTTTAAATAAAAAGTTTTCAAAAATTTTGAAATTTTCAATTTTTTTGTCATATTATTAATTATATATTTGAATAGTTTTCAAAAAAAATGTCAAATGTCAAAGAATAAAAACTTTTTAAAATAGAGTAATTTATCATAATATGACAAAAAATTGAAAATTTCAAAATTTTTGAAAAAACTTTTTAGGTAAAGTACTAATTCCAGGTGAAGTATTTACTCCAAAAGTTGATAGAAATCTACAATTTTAGTGCAAGGAGTATATACCAAATTTCATCGATCGAGTGCACACACAATCGTGTTCGTGGAGAAACATCAAAATCTCGAAGTCGAATTTTTTGACGATTACAATACTTTCTCTTTATATTCTATACGAGAAAGTAAAAAGAACAAAGAATTAAGAAAAATAATATTTAATTAATTTATTCTAGTGCTCTAAGGCAGTTGCCTATTCTACTACTTTTATAACACTCTCAATAAAATTGATGTTTTTGATAATTATATTAATGATCTGAACCTTGGGATAAATGGGCCTAAAATAACAAAAAAAAATGATTTATTGTAGGATATAATTTAATGATTATGTTAATGTGTTTATCTAAATTTATTTTGAGGTCGATGCTAAATAAACCATACCCTTTTATCGCCAATAAATAATTTTATGATTATTATTATTATAATATTTTACATTTGTCACAAACATTATTCATTATATTATTAATAAGATAATAAAACACACTCTTAATTAAATTACATATAAAATATGCAAATTACAAAGAGTGTCTCAATAAGATCGTCAATTTATAAAAGTAGAGAATTGAGTTTTCCCTCCCTATATTGGCTATTAAATAAATATGGACTGATAAAATCAATAGTTTAAATTTCGATAGTCATTTTTTACTATTCATACCTCTATATGTCGAAAGAAATTTTTGCATTTGTCATAAATATGAAGTCGAGATTTTGATGGAAATACACGATTTGAGTACAAAAAGTGGGTCCTGCAAAATATTCAATCTGTGTGTCATAAAATTGAAATTTTTTATTTAAATTAGGTACCCTTCTACACTTGAAAATAAGCTTTTAAATAAAATCTGTCAAAGAACACTAGTATAATACTTTATTGATGTATTTTTGAGTTTTTATTTTCTCAAAATTGGCTGTAATGATTGGTATTAAAATTCATAAATTTTTTTAGAATGTTTATACTCATTTTCGCTCTCAAAATTGTTTGAAGCCCTATGCTTTTTTTTATTTTTGAAACTTTACTCTTGTAGGCATACTTATAGGAGGAAATTAAATATATGTCGAGCAAAAATAGAACACAACTTTCAATTGCCGGAGTTAAGAGAAAGTTGTGTGATGTGCGACAAGTCACACCAACTAAATGAATGTATTATCACCACTAAATGAATGTATTATATCCGAAGACCTATGATAAGGATTAGGGAGAGAGTATTGTTTTTCCAAGTGATCCATTCACTTTAAATTTATCAGAGTTACCCGATGGGAGAGCCTGAAAAATAGGCAACCATATAACATCTGCTGTATGCTTTAGGCGTTCCGCTAGAGTGATATTTTACTATTATTATGTTGATATAAGAGAAGTGACTGTTCAACGATTAGAATAATAGACAGGACATAGAGGATGTCAGCCAAAAGGAGATCCTCTATCGAATAAAAATCTCCACTTCGGAGACGTTTCGTGTTTAATTATATAAATCCATCATCAGTTCTTAAGAGATTATTGGCAATCTCAAGGTGTACACCATTGAGATGCAGATAAAGTTGTTATATGGACCCTGTTACGCATTAGTGTGTTAAGCGCCAGCTACCGAGTTTTGAGATAATTAACATTATAAGTTTTTTGTTTTCATTGGATTATATGGACCCTGTTATGCAATAGTGTGTCAAAGACCAAAAAATTCAAAATTGAGTTAAGCACGGAATATTGTTTCAAATGCTTTAATTAATAGTATTTTTTATGAAATGTGTCCTAAAAAAATTTATATTTAATGTTACTTGCACAATTGACAACAAAAATTATATATAATCCAATGAAAACAAAAAACTTTATTGTTGATTTTCTCAAAACTCGATGTTTGGTCTTTGACACACCATTGCATAACAGGGTCATATATAATTTTTTTGTCAATTTTGCAAGTAACATTAAATAAAAAATTTTTTAGGACATATTTCATAAAAAATACTATTAATTATAGCATTTGAAACAATATTCCTTGCTTCAATTTTTTTTCTCAATTTTTAATTTTTTTTGGCTCTTGACACACTATTGCATAACAGGGTCCATATATAAACGTAAACAAAATTATATAAAAATACAATATTTGCATATCAGATGTCATATGCTCATCAGTCAACACGGCCAAGTCTCAAATGTATATCTATATATATGTAAATTATATACATTTGAGCATATGACATCTGATATGCAAATATTGTATTTATTTAATTAAACCGAAACGTCTTCTGAATTGAGATTTTTATTCGATAGAGGATCTCCTTTTGGCTGACATCCTCTATTCCTGTCTATCATTCTTTTCTATTATTATATTTGTTGTTATTTTTTGACCCTTCATAGTCTTTTTACAACGCTTTTATTAACTTGCTTTCCTGGTTTTCCGACAAATTTGCAAATCGAAATTACGACCACTTCTACTTAACCTAGAGCTTTGAAATTTTATACACGTATGTAACTCCCGTGACAATGCAATATTTGATATGTCTCATCTTTGTAGGTCAATTAATTTTCAAATGGCGGCCAATCAAAAAAAGTGGGGGTAAAATTTTATAATCAAAATTTCTCCTATTTATAATTAAGTTAGAGTTTCGAGCATTGTCAGAGGTGATAAATAGACTTTACACTACAAAATGTGCTATTCAAAATTATTAAAAATTCAAAAAATTCAAAATGGCGGCCAATTAATCACATTTCCATTGTTCGGTCCGACAAAGTTAGCGATTGAAATTACGACCAGTTCTAATTAATCTAGAGCTTTGAAATTTTATACACGTATGTAACTCCCGTGACAATGCAATATTTGATATGTCTCATCTTTGTAGGTCAATTAATTACAAAATGGCGGCCGATTAAAAAAAGTGGGGGGGAAGTTTTATAATCAAAATTTCTCCTATTTATAATTAATTTAGAGTTTTGAGCATTGGCATAGGTGTTAAATAGACTTTACTCTACAAAATGTGCTATTCAAAATAATTAAAAATTAATTAAATTCAGATTAGCGGCCAATTAATCAATTTCCATTGTTTGGGCCGACAAAGTTGCGGATTGAAATTACGACCAGTTCTACTTAACCTAGAGCTTTGAAATTTTATACACATATGTAACTCCCGTGACAATGCAATATTTGATATGTCTCATCTTTGTAGGTGAATTAATTACAAAATGGCGGCCGAATAAAAAAAGTGGGGGGGAAGTTTTATCATCAAAATTTCTCCTATTTATAATTAATTTAGAGTTTTGAACATTGGCAGAGGTGTTAAATAGACTTTACTCTACAAAATGTGCTATTCAAAATTATTAAAAATTAATTACATTGAGATTGGCGGCCAATTAATCACATTTCCATTGTTCGGTCCGACAAAGTTAGCGATTGAAATTACGACCAGTTCTAGATAATCTAGAGCTTTGAAATTTTATACACATATGTAACTCCCGTGACAATGCAATATTTGATATGTCTCATCTTTGTAGGTGAATTAATTACAAAATGGGGGCCGATCAAAAAAAGTGGGGGGGAAGTTTTATAATCAAAATTTCTCCTATTTATAATTAATTTAGAGTTTTGAGCATTGGCAGAGGTGTTAAATAGACTTTACTCTACAAAATGTGCTATTCAAAATTATTAAAAATTAATTACATTGAGATTGGCGGCCAATTAATCAATTTCCATTGTTCGGTCCGACAAAGTTAGCGATCGAAATTACGACCAGTTCTAGGTAATCTAGAGCTTTGAAATTTTAAACACATATGTAACTCCCGTGACAATGCAAATATTTGATGTGTCTCATCTTTGTAGGTCAATTAATTTCGGCCTATCAAAAAAAAGAGGGGGTGGAATTTATAATCAAAAATTTCTCTTTTAAAATACAAATTGTCTTATTGTATCGTGTATATGTATATAACCCATACGTATTAATATTTTATCACAAAAACTAAAAAGAGTTAAATAAAATAATATAAAAAAAAAATTTAAAAACAACGCTTTTATAAATGTACTAAAAAGAGAAAAATAATTATGTATAATTTCTTTAAAATTATATTAAAAATTAATATATGTTACTAAAACTAAAAGCGTTGGGCGCGCAAATTAACAATCTCTTGCAATTTCCATTGCAGAGGATATACTAACCTTAATTCACCGATACATGAATCAAAAAAATAAAAAATTAATTAATCTAACTAGTACATTTGAGTCACTTTGCCTAACTACCCGCCACGTCTATGGTATGAAAATGTATTCATAAAACATAGGTATAATAGGATAATTTATACAATTAAAATTTGCAAATCCCGCGCCCAACGCTTTTAGTTTTAGTAACATATATTAATTTTTAATATAATTTTAAAGAAATTATACATAATTATTTTTCTCTTTTTAGTACATTTATAAAAGCGTTGTTTTTAAATTTTTTTTTTATATTATTTTAGTCACAATAAATAAGTAACATTTAGTTATTTATTTAGAATTATAGAATGCACAGAACAAAAGAACTAGGATTAATATTTTGAATGTGTTTAGGTTGGGATTAGGTGCAATGTTGGTGAGCAATGAAGCTGCATCTTGGGCAGCTTCCAAAGGACCTGGTCTCATAACTAGCTTAGACGACCTTGCCCGATTTGCCCGTAATCTTCGGCTACAGGCTGATTTCGCCGCCGGCGAGGCGCTTGCGCGTCTCTCAGCCGCAATCACACATGATCTCAATGGTAATTTAATGAAGAATTTAACTTGGATATTTTCTTTACAGCCAAGAAAGTTTTATCACAAGAAATTTAATATAAAAATATCTTGGAATACTAAAATGTCCTTAAGGAATATTGTTTAAAACCGTGTATTATTCTCGGCAGGATAAAACTTGCCAACTCTTCCGGAATAGCATATCCCATTTTATCAGAACATATTAAGAAAGTAATTCAGTTGAAAATGATGGTGAATATGATTATGCACTATTAGGATAATAAAACATGAAAAATTAAAACATTTTTTATTGATTCCTGAAAAATTCTAATTTGTTGGCTTAAGTTGTTTTTGACCGATTCAATTCAAATGTACGATACTGTCGGAAACTAAATATATGTCGACACAAAAAATCTGGTGTCATAAGCACAGAACACAACTTCCGATTACCGAAGGTAAGAGAAAGTCACGCCAGATTTTTTAATCTAAAGCTCAAAATAATGATATGTGGTATTGTCAATAGTTAGTCCAATTTCTATAAACAAAAAAAGTCTCAGTGGTCCTTAAAAAATCATTTAATTATAAATAAGCAATTAATTATAGGTTCATATATAAATACTTGAAAACAATTCACAAAATGGGTGCTCATCAGAAATTTACAATCTCTCTGAATGAGAGAGAGAGAGAGAGAGAGTGATAGAAAGCTTTTGAAAGGGTGTGAGAGGAATAGTTTATTAATTAAATTCCGAATTCAATTAAGGGCCAGGCCTCGGTCGATTTTCCAATGTCATTTTATGAATACTTCTTAGCCTGTTACTAATCAAAAAACATTTTGATTTAAATACAAAACCAAAAAGAATTTATTATATAGCAGGGAAATTGAAAAAAAAAATGAATTGAACAAATTTTTAATGAAGAGAACACGCCCGGATTTCTCAAAGTTTATGACTAAATTATAAACAATGACAAGATCGGTTAAAACTCGTATTGGTAGCCCCGAAGTATCAACTGTTGAACGTCCCCGGTAGTCATCGGTACATGTGATATGAATATATGTAAACAATAAACCTCTAAATGGCCTCACCAGGCGAAAGGGTAAATAAAAAAAAAAAAAGATATAATAAGAGGTTAAGGTTCAATGTTTAACTCCTCATGCGGCCTGATAATATTTAATTCAATTAATTTACTAATGAGAAGGCGATTAGCCGAGGGGATTAAGCAGTTAAGCTTATAATCCTGAGTTTGAAGACAACTCGAGTTCAAATCCACCTCATAGCAAAAAATCATCCAACTCTATTTGATATGTTTCCTCCTGAAGAAAACGGAAACTCACCTCAGTATAATTCCCATAATTCAGAGTAACCACTCTAATGAATAAAGAGAGAATTTACTAACAAAGAATTAAATTAATATAGTTAGAGAAAAACACTAGTTAGGGCGATTATTCAAATTACAGAAACCTTATCCTTTATTTTTTTTTTTTTTAATTGCCACTCTCCTTTTTATTAAAATTGTTTCTAATTTTTCTGAGTTTTACCTAAAACTCTGATATAACTTTTTATAAAAAATAATAAATTAGGACCTACTAGTGTTCGGGAAAAAGTTTTAAGTCACCGTTAGCAGATTTACACCCAACAGTAGAAATGATAGTGTGTAAAAGCTGTAAGGAACTGAAGAGGAAGAAGGGTTTGGTTAAAACAAGTCGAAGAGATAAAGCCGCCATTGACGGCTAAGCCTTTGTGGAGGAACAAGGAAGGGGCGGGAGGACGTCGTCTAATCCTTTACAAACACTCGAGGAGTAAAAAAAAAAAAAAAGAGACCTTCTTTCTGGCAAATGACAAAAGAATCACTTCCAGAACATATGACTGACAGGACAAGTGGGAGAGGCCAAGAATTAGTAGAAAAAATTTTTTCTTCTTTTTGTCATAGAGTGTACTTAGACCGAATATTATTAAACTTTTTTTTTAAGGGATGGTGAAAAAATAGAAATATTGATTTTAAAAGAAAATGATAACTTTCTTTGAGAAGAAAAAAAACAGCAGGGATATTTTTTTCCAGGGTGGTGGGGAAGTTATTATAATTTTATTCAATGACATTCATTTAAAGAATTAACATCATCTCACTAACTCAGTTAAAATTATACACATGTACCATCTATTGCAATAGTAGTGAGATTAAAGCCAGGTAGTTAGGCAGCCCAAATGACAACGCTTTCTTATCTGTGTGAGAAATACCTTTTTCGCTCAACAGACAAGAAAGCATTAGTGTGCGTGTGCCATTTGGGCTGCCTAACTACCGGGCTTTAATCTGAATATTAATGCAATAGATGGAATATAATATGCATGTTTATAATTTTTAAAATAAAATCGTTTTGGAAGGGGGAAGAGCTAAAGCCTCCAGAGTCAAGATAAGAAGTAAATGGTAAAATTTTACCAAATATTTTCGAGATACGTCATAAAAAACAATAATTTAATTTTTGATTTAGCATAATATATTATTGTCTGTTTTCTTTTCTTGCGATAAAATAATTCCGGTCGGGGGGGGGGGGGCCTGGCAATGAAGAAAACCAACAGTCACCACAATCGTTGTGGTTAAGTGAAGCCAAGCGCTGCGAAAAGCTCGGGTTGGTGACCCGAGCGTGTGGAAGGACCTCCGTCGATATTATGTAGTTGAATATTTAGATAAATAAACCCTAAATGGCCTCTGTAACCGAAAATGGTTTAAATTGGATTCATGTTAAAAATTCGATGGCGAGATTTTGATGGATATACACGTTTTGAGGTCCCCTGAATCCAAAAAAGTGGTTTTCGTGACATGGTCTGTCTGTCTGTGTGTGTGTGTCTGTGAACAATTTTAAGCATGAAGGAATTGAGCTAGTAGGTTGAAATTTTATATTTAAGTTAAACACCCCTCTCGGGCGAGAAACTAAGCTTTTAATCAAAATCGTCCAATGAGTACTAGTACTTTACTGATGTACTTTTTCAGTTTTTTTCGATTTACTCAAAATTCGCTTCAACGATTTTGATTAAAATTCAAAAAATCAAATATTTTTTTAGATGCTCTTTCAAATGTATATTTTCATTTTGCTCTCAAAATTGTTTGAAGCACGCTTTACTCTTGTACTTCAAAGAGGAGAAATGGAGAAAATTGGTTAGGAGGCGGAAATGTCCATCCGCAGCGAAAGCGGGAAGAATTGGTTAGAGTTCAGGGGAGGCGTCTTGCCTATCAATTATTCCTTATCTTAAACGGTATATTGACAGTCTTTAGGATGTTGTTTGAAAAACCTCCTACTTAATAAATATTCTATCTATCCAAATGTATTTGAATTAATTAAGAAAGCAAATGACCTTATGTTTATGAGATGGTGGTTTTAATTTGACGGAGACTTTTGCCTTTGAGCAGGTTGAGAATATATTTATTTAATATTGTGGTGTTTCCTAGTTTGAAGAAAGTTAAAGTGATAAATGAATAATAAATGAGAAGGCCACAATAGCATCCATGTAAGCTAATAACTAATGAATCGAGTCATTTTGTGTGATTGCAGAGGTTGGAGAGCTTTTAGGCAGACCGGTCCAGAAAGAGCTGTCAGCTGAGATTAGTTTTGAGACCGCCACCGACGGGATTCTAGACCTTAATGGAGGTGCGTTCCTTCTATTCCCTTTCGTTCATCTAATCTAATCATTCCCCTATTTATTATTATTAAGTTATTCAACAACTTTTCATCCCTTAATATATAGGTAGTTTATGGGGCTCGCTAGGGTGTCGGCTTCTAAAAAGAAGTTCCCTGTTCAAATCCTGGGCGTGCGTGATTTTTTCATTAAATAAAAATATTTATTTAATGTAAAAAATTCTCAAGCAAGCACTGGATTGGAATATTGGATCTCACCACAATAGCCCCCAGGCAACTCTACGAGGAGAGGAAGTTGCTGTGACTTCCCGTCCTGTGGAAGGGACGTAAAGAAGATTCTCTCTCAGTGATGCATTCTTCGAAAGGAGTAGGCTACACGCCGGTGCTGAGGGAGTCCCTCCTCAACTAGGACATCCTCCATAGCATAGAAGAGTTTGGATAAAAGGAGCCGATTGGAACCAGAAATAAGGATTAGTTCACTAGCTAGAGACGAACGCAGGAGGAGTTAGAGATAGGAAATGATGTACCATGGCGAACATAAACATTTGCACCCTAACAGGTTTGAAAGACGCCTCCTAGTTAGGCAGCCCAATTAACTCACCACTACATATGCAGTGTCTGTGTGAATTTACCTGAGGTAAGGGTTCTGAGGGTCTTTTATGATAAACCATAAACCATCTCTTTTCAGCAATATATAGGGTAGTTTTTTTTTATCTCAAATTAATAGAATATAAACTTTTTTATTAATTTCATCTTGTTATTTGGAAAAAAAAATTAACTTATTTCAAAATTTGAACGAAACTTGTATCCCAATTTTTAATAAAAAGATAAGAGAAAGTTGTGTGCTGTGCGACAGACCCACCAGATATTTTTTTTGAATAAGAATATTTTAACGCCGAGATATTATTGTAAAGGTCTATAGATATCGGAAAAACTTTATTAAAAATTGGGATACAAGTTTCGTTCAAATTTTGAAATAAGTTAATTTTTTTCCAAATAACAAGATGAAATTAAAAAAAAAAAGTTTAAATTCTATTAATTATTAAAAAAAAAAAAACTACGCTATATATTGCTGAAAAGAGATGGTTTATGGTTTATCATAAAAGACCCTCAGAACCCTTATCTCAGGTAAATTCACACAGACACTGCATATGTAGTGGTGAGTCAATTGGGCTGCCTAACTAGTAGGCGTCTTTCAAACCTGTTAGGGTGCAAATGTTTATGTTCGCCATGGTAACTTCACGGGGTGCCGGTAGATGACTACGGCCAGAGGCCGTTTGGGTTTGAGGTGTGTGTCTTCGTACACAAAAGCACCTCGGGTAAATAAACGGGGATCCCGATAGGAATTTCAAAATAAAATAAAAATAAAAGTAGTATATTATATGGTCTATGAATGATGTTTCTAAATATATTATGGTAATTAATGTTCAATTAAAATACTCACATTTTTTGAAAAAAAAAATTTGCCCAGCTCGTGATCGAAAGCGTGCTGTTTTCACTTCTTAAATGTTAGAAGGCACACTCCAAAACCTGTAACAAAGAGTAAAATTTGAATCAGTTTAGAGTTAAATTACTTTTTAATTTTTTAATAGTAAGAAATAATATTTCTAGAATTCTAAACTATTTTTTTTAAGGTTTGACACTAGCGGGCAAGGAAGTTGCAGAGCTACTCTCCTGGTCTGAAAACACCCGCAGTAAAGCAGCAGGTGCCCGATTAGAGTTGGAGGACCTACGGGCACGACTTCAAGCCTGGAGGACAGCTTGTCCTGTTCAGGATAAACCTGTATGTGAAGGGGTGGCTACTACAGCCCAAGGACTCGGTCAGCTCATGCCTCATCTCGACAAGGTGACTCAAGAAGCAAAAAAAAAAAAATAATTAAATGAAAAATATATTTAAATAAAATGAAAAGGAGAGAAAAAAAAGATGATAAAAATTCTTTTCATATCTTCAAAAAAAAAAAAAAAAATTGGATTGCGTGAGAGTTGGAAGTTGAACTGAATTCACCAAGTTGAAACATGTTGCTTGCTTGAACTCTCTCTCTCTCTCTCTTTCGACAAAAAGAGATGTTCTTTTAAATGGAAAGAAATTAAAGATAATTTGATTTTTCAAAATGTGTTCCCAATGAGAGATGAGGTTGGGAATTGTCTATACCCTTTAGTCGTTTTTTTTTTTTTTTTTTTTTACTTTTCTTTAACTTTTTTTTTAGAATTAAAGGAATCAAAGTGTGAAAAGGGAAAAAAAAATTTTCTTTTATTCCTTAACCTTTCTTTATAGATTTTTTATTGAAAATTTATGGATAAAAATAATTAAATCATTTAATAATTTATTTGAAAAGTTTTTTTTTTTTTTTATTGAATAATTCATGTAAAACTTATTTTTCAATAAAAGTGCAGGTTTTAATTTTTATTTGATTAATATATTATTATGTACCAGCCGCGCCGCCCGCCTTGGAGTCTAGACAGGGGGACTTTGCACCTCCAGCTGGCTCCGGCCCGCATGTGGCGGACCCTCGCCTTTTCTTAATTATGAGAAGAAAATTATTAAGGCAGTCCGATGATGATTTTATTTAAGCCATTTGGATACCAATTGGCTTAAATAGAAATGCCTGGACCCCCCAATAGAGATATTAATAATTAACGGTTATCGTCAAAGTCTTAAATGCCCTAAGTTGCCGAAAAGACTGTGTGATTGTGTGAGTGAGTGTAGTGTGAATGAGAAAAAAGTGTGAGTGTTAAAAAAAAAATGCAAAGAATATATTAATTTTTCTCTATTCATTTCCTATGGGAGAAATCGTAACTAAGAATTTCTAACTCAAAAAGTTATAGAAATTTCGGGACCAGAGTATTTTTGCTGGGCTCTCCATAACGTCCTCTATAAGACTGCAAAATTTAGTTTCAAAATTCCAACGGGAAGTTTGTCAAACAGAGCGTGACAGAAGGACGGACGGACACTCTGCTATTATATATATATATATATATATATATATATATATATATATGCGAAGACAAGTTTTCTCGGGTTAAGTCGCGTGGGGTGCTGAGATTTACTCGACGTTTCGGCTCTCCTTTTTGGAGTCCTGATCACCAAGAACTCAGACGAAGGTTTCTCACACACAGTATACAGAAAACCAACCCACACAAATCGGTATCTAAATGCCGGTTCCCACCATCACCCAGCACAATTAAATTCAGTAATACGCACCCTAGTAACACGATCCCTCAGACTAACCGACAATCAAAACCGACAAAATGAAATACATAAACTAACCGAAGCACTAACCCAAAATGGTTACAACAAACACCAGGTACTTAAACACATACACAATGAGGCAAAACCAAAACCACCAACACAAACTACAACAGAACCTGAAGATCCAAACACACACAAGGCATTTCTCCCATACATAAAAGGCATAACAGATAAAATTGGCCGCATTCTTCAAAAGAAAAACATAAAACCCATTTTCACCACACACCAAAAACTATCAAACCTAATAAGAAATCCAAAAGACACTATTCCAAACGAATCCCCCGGAGTCTACGAAATTCCTTGTGCCGAGTGTCATCGGTCATACATAGGCCAAACTAACAGAAGAGTTCAATTCAGGATTTACGAACACAAAATGGCACTAAGAAAACTAGACCCTCAGTCAGCAATAGTAAAACACCATAACGAAACAGGACACATTATGAACTTCGAACAAACAAAAACAATAGAACCAATAAACAACTTCCACTCCCGTATCACAAGAGAAGCCATAGAAATTTACAAAAGGCCTGAATGTCTAAACAAAAGAGACGACGCCCTCAATTTCCCAACAACATGGAAAACACTTATTCCTAAACTCCAAACCAAGGCTCACACAAATACAAAGACTTCACACACTCCAAAACTGTCCCGAAACAACAATATCACGTCCCCAAAACAAACACAAACAATCACAAACAAACGTAACATATCCAACAGCAAATCCATCTCAACAAACCAAGCCACGCCCCCAGACCAGGCCCAGCCAACCAGAGACAGCCACGTCACTCCCAAAGCCACGCCCCCAGACCAAGCCCAGCCAACCAGAGACAGGCACGTCACTCCCAAAGCCACGCCCCCAGACCAGGCCCAGCCAATCAGAGACAGCCACGTGACTCCCAAAGCCACGCCCACATGCCCGGCAACAGGTATAAAAGGACCTGCACCTCCGGCTCGCAGTCAGTTACTCTCGGCCTGGGGAGTAGGCAGGTTGAGACCCCGGGAACCAAGAGCTAACACCCCGACTTGGGGAGTAGGCAGATTGAGGCCCCAAAGTCAACCCAAACCAAACACAAACCCGATTACACAGAACCAACCACTGTCCATTCCTCAGAGACAAACCCAGACCTCTGAGGCATCCACCAAACACACCACCAACACACCGACTTGGGAGTAGGCAGATTGAGGCCCCGTAGTCAACCTAAACCGAACACAATTACACACACCCAACCTTCCTCCAGTTCTCAGAGACCAATCCACGCCTCTGAGTCATCCACCAAATTGACCTGGGGACCAGGAAGACTGCGACCCCGTAAACAACCCCCCTCCACCATTACCTCCTAACTTCCTTCTCTCTTGAAAATGGCTCCAAAAGGAGAGCCGAAACGTCGAGTAAATCTCAGCACCCCACGCGACTTAACCCGAGAAAACTTGTCTTCGCATACATCCGGTCGCGGAAACCTTCAAGAACTATATATATATATATATATATATATATATAGATTTTTCGACATATGAGGCCATATAGACTCCGTCCATATTGTATGAAATTAATTGTCAGTAATTTTATTGTTCTGAATAAGAAGTAAATCAGACAGACATAAATATTGAAGTGTTTTATATACAGGACCATGGGGCGTACCCAGCGAGGGGCAGGGGGGGGGGCAGCTTTGCTCCCCACCCCTAGAAGCAAAAAAAAAAAATTAAACGTTTATAAAGTGGTGAAACGAAACAAAATTGGTGGATAGCGGCGGCGAATGATTATTTTTGTTAGGACTCAAAGGGTTTTTAGGCCTTTAATTCGAAGGCTTTTCCCCTCTATATTAAAAATAGCTAAGTCCCAATCTGGACGACCATGGTCTGCCCCCTGGACGACCATGATCTGACCATGCCCCCCCTAGATTTGATCCTGGGTACGCCCATGTACAGGACGATAATAATATTCATCGAAGTTGAGGAACTTCGTTCCTGGCGGGGGTCCCAAGACCCCACACGTTTTGCTTTTTTTGTTTCCATATTAGATTTCTATCTACATACTGTATATCAAATAATTATTAGTTATTAATCATATTTGTGGGATTATTTGATTAGTTGCTGATTGACACTCGATTGGCAACATTGGCTCGAATGGGTCGTCAGGATGCTGGGAATACTGAAACTGACATAGATAGAAATCCGGAAATAGGTCTTATACAGGCTATTCGAGAATCCCAGAGTGAAATGAGATCTATTCCCAATCAGGTAGAGAGGGATACCTATCAAGCTAGACAAGGTAAGATGTATTTACGATATTTATGAAAATAGAGGAAATTTTATTTATAATTTTTAACTTCAGCTCTCGCAAGTGCTTTGGTGGTCCAGAGAGCCTCCCTGGCAGATTCCCTCTGGCCATTGACTGCTGCCACGCATAGAATGACCCGTCTCTTAGATAGAGCCAAATCTCGATTGACATCCACCGGGAATTCCTGGGCAGGCGCAGAGCACTTCCGCTGGATCTATTGTCTGGGTAAATATGCCTTCATCCCTTGTTTCCTTAGCCTAAGGGCTCGATGGAGATCGCTATTCCTTTAAGGGTTCCCTTCTCTATTATCATGCAACTAAATTCATTAGCCAACCGGTTATTAGATTCACTCTTTTTCCGGAGGAAGGAGCATTTGAATTCCGACATGACACCAATGTACGTTCTATATACTTAACAAAAGCAAAAATGTTTTGATGGGATTTCTGAGATTTGCATATAAAAAAAAAAATAATATGTTATGAGAGAACGGGAGCGAAGTGGTTACGCATGTTTTTCCCGATAATATGGCGTAGTGTGTCATAAAAAGTATGCCCAAAAATCAAGTAATTCAAAAATTTGCCAAGAGATGTCAGATTGGTAGCTAATAATATTTAATGCATTTGGATGATTTTCATTGATCTTTTAACAATAAGTACTTTATAAACCGGGGTGGGTCCTATGATATATGTATCTTATAAAAGCATAAAAAGGGTATATATAAATATAGGCTAATATTATATCGTCTGTTAGACTAGCTTGCCATCTATTGCAAGAATGCTGAACTAATTTGACAGTTGGTTTTTAAATAAATCATCTAAGCTTATTTTAAAAATTTCTTAATTAATATATGATTAATAATAACAATAAATTCATTTTTAAATTTAAAAAAATTCTTTGAGGACTGGCACCCACCACACCTCTTTCTCTCCCCTTGTGATAGAGATGTGTTTTGTGTTTTTCTCTCTCCTCTTTTTTGTTTGGCTCGTCTTTACCTTCTGGGCCCTGGGAGTTTTGGAATTTGGAGTTAAAATTTTAAATTTTGGAGAAAAATAAAAATTTTGTTACCTGGCCCCCCTTTTTCCCCTTCCTCTCTTTTTAAATAAAAAATTAAAGTTGGTTTCAACAAATTTTAAGGCAAACCAGAAAATAAATTTTGAAAGGAAATTTTAAATAAAAAATAATTTATTTTTTTTATATAAAACTAAAGCGGAAATTCAGATAATAAAAAAAAAAAAAAAAAGTAAAAAAGTACAGCAATAAACTTCTACTACTCTTTTTCATAGATAGATTAATTATTTTTTCTCCCCCCCCAGTAAAATATAAAATTTAAATATAAAATCTCATCCTCCTTCCCCCCATACTTGAATACAAAAAAACACACACACACACACACACACACACACACACACACAGACAGACAGACAGACAGACCCACCAAAACCACAAATTCATTCTTTTTAAATACATGAAAAACCATAAAAATCAACATACACCAAAAATTCCATATATAAAATTAAAAATAAAACTATATATATTTCATATATATATATATTACAGAAAAAAAAAAAAAAAAAAAAAAAAAAAAAAATTAAAGATTATTGGGACTGATTGTTTTTTTGTATTTGCTTGATAACAAAAAAATTAATTACGATAATTTTTTAATAAGTCATTAAAAAAATTATTGCTCGATGTCCCGAATAAAAATAAAAAAAAAAAATGAAAAAAAAAAATAAAATAAAAATTTTTTGATTCATAAGATAGGTCTACGTATAAAATTTGTTATTGTAAAAACTATTATCCTGATTGTTTATAATTAAATGGAGTAACGGGCAATTATTTGTCATTTTCACTAAAGAGATCCCAGGTTCGAGTGTGGTCTTTTTAATATATTTTTTTTTTTTTTTTATGACTTGAGCTTTTATGCTTGGTCAAAAAATGTAATGAGCGAAATTATACTCCCAATAATAATTAAAGATTTATATTATTGATAAATCCTTTAAAATTTATATTTTTCCAACCAAAATCCAAAAATAATTCTGAAAAGGGATAATAATATTTAAATAATAAATAAATAAATATCGAGAATTCTCTTGTTTGGAATATCTGAATTTGACATTCGGTCAAAAATATTGCGCTTCAACCATTCTTTCTTCTTTCCTTTTTTTTTTTTTTTTTTTACTCTGAGAGTTTATTTTTTAAAACAAATCTAAAAAAAAAGGGAATTTGATAAATGTAAAAAATATTTTAAAAATTCTCTTCTGATTTTATGAACAATAAAGGGAGGAAATATTTATCATTAAAACAAGAGCGAGTTCATTTCTAAGCATCCAACCTGTGAATCATTTATAATAAAACAAGATGAGATAGAAATAATAATAATAGTTGTGGAGTTGTTCTTTGAAATAAGAAATGGGAGGAAAAATAAATCTATTGTCTACAAAATTAATGTTTTGTAAAATTGTAATATATGGAATTGTTGATATAATTAATAAGAGTTCTTTTAATTAAGAAAATGAATAGTGTTTCATCTTTTCTTTTTTAATTTTTATTATTGTTTTCAGTAGATTTTATAGTTAAAAATAAATCGCGAGGGACTTGGCAAAAAACTTTTTTGTATATATTCTTTTGGAATTACGTCTGTGTGTGTGTGTGTGTGTGTGTGTACACGATTGCTTAAAAACGCAAGCAACCCGATCGATGAAATTTATTTATTTTCTCCCATCCAGTGACTCAAAAGATAGCCTAATGACTATGTCAATCTTATAATAATTAATTTCAAAAGTCAAAGGTGTGAGTTCAAATCCCAGTTAGTAAATAATATTTATTTAGGTTAAATTTATTGGATACTAAACTCGTTAAAAATTCTATATATACCCTAGAAACCAAAGACTTCTAAAAATTTTATTACTAATAAAAACAATTTTATTAATTTAGCCAGTAGATAATGGGGCGAAAAAAAAAAAGTTTTTTATTTATTTTTGCAAAACGTAGAGAAAATTTGGTGTGACTAGTCTCACAGCATACAACTTTGTCTTACCTTCGGTAATCAAAAGTTGTGTTCTGTGCTTGTCACACCAGATATTTTTGTGTCGACATATGTTTAGTTTCCGCCGATTTATTAAAATTCTAGTTGTAAAATTTATAAACATTGGAAAGTATTTAAATTTTGAGCCCTCGGGGGCGTGGTGTAGAGGATTAGCGTACTAACCTCGTATACCAAACGTCGCGGGTTAGGACC